>CAUYLG010039820.1:0-18591 GCA_963573385.1 Cacajao melanocephalus
GGCCAGGCACAGTGGCTCACGCCTGTAATCCCAGCACTTTGGGAGGCCAAGGCAAGTGGATTGCAAGGTCAGGAGTTCAAGGCCAGCCTGGCCAAGATGTTGAAACCCCATCTCTACTAAAAATACAAAAATTAGCTGGGCATGGTGGCAGGCATCTGTAATCCCAGCTACTTGGGAGGCTGAGGCAGGAGAATTGCTTGAACCCAAGGGGCGCAAGTTGCAGTGAGCCAAGATTGCACCACTGCACTCCAGCCTGGGCAACAGAGTGAGACTGCGTCTCAAAAAAAAAGTATACAGAGTGAGGGAGACACACCTCATTTTTTTAAGATGGCCACTCAGGGTCAGGCACAGTGGCTCATACATGTAATCCCAACACTTTGGGAGGCAGAGGCAGAAGGATCGCTTGAGCCCAGATGTTCAAGACTAGCCTGGGCAACATGGTGAAACCCTGTCTCTACAAAAATTAGCTGGGCATGGTGGTGCACACCTTTAGTCTTAGCTACTCAGGAGTTAGGTGGGAGAATTGCTTGTGCCTAGGAGGTTGAGGCTTCAGTGAGCCACGATTGCATCACTGCACTCCAGCCTGGATGACAGAGTAAGACTGTCAAAAAAAGCTCACTCACTTAACTGTCCAACCATTTTTTCTCCATACATAAGGAAAAATCATTATTTCTTAATTGATTAATCTTTTTTATTTGCCCAAAAGCAGGGCGTAAGTTTCTTTTTGCAAAGTAATATAAATTTTCCTTGTGAAGATATCTCCTTTGTTGCACTGTCATGAGGAGAGCAATCTTATCACCAGGGGCAGAAAATCAGCACCAAAATCAATCTGCACAAGCAGGCCCGGCACAGTGGCTCACACTTACAATCTCAGCACTTTGGGAGGCCGAGGCAGGTGGAGGTCAGGAATTCGAGACCAGCCTGGCCCACCTGGTGAAACCCTGTCTCTACTGAAAATATAAAAATTAGCTAGGCATGGTGGTGAGCACCTGTAATCCCAGTTACTTGGGAGGCTGAGGCAGGAGAATCTCTTGAACTCAGGAGGCAGAGGTTGCAGTGAGCAGAGATCGTGCCATGGTACTCCAGCCTGGGTGACAAGAGTGAAACTCCGTCTCAAAAAGAAAAAAAAATAAATCTGCACAAACAGACCTTACTAAAATAATCCTTATCTTTCTTTAGTTCCCCGATAAATTATCTAGTTACCTTTTTACAATGCGTCGTCTGTAGAAGCCCAACTCCCTCTTTCATCTAGTCACTTCACAATGTGTCACTCTTTGTTAAAATGGTATAGAAACTTCTAACTGCTTCTTTGGGTTTTCTCTCCTTTTCTGTGAAGCCCTCATGCACACAAAAATATGAACATCAAAACAATTTGTATGCCTTTCTCTTGTTAATCTGTCTATTCACAGTTTAATTCACAGGCCTCAGCTACTAAACCTAAGAAGGTAAAAGAAAACTTTTCCCTCCTCTACATATTCTTAAGTGCTACTGGTCTATGGGTTTTTTGGTTACCTTTGTTCAGTTTTGGAATCAATTATAGGCTGGATTCATTATAAGAGCTTTGAGGCTTTTCTTTTTGGCATACTCTAAAACATTTGTTTTATCTGTTATTTAAATGTTAGTAGAATTTACTAGTAAAATTATCTGTGACTAGGGCATTGTTTATTTTTGGTAAGGAGGCTGACAACTGTCCACATTTCTCTCACAACAAATGCTGTGTTTTGTCTGTCTCTTGTGAGGACAACATTGGCAACTAATATCTACTAGAAAATCCTCCACGTTGCTCATAAAAACTAGTTTGTGTAGCACTAAGTTAGCTTAAGTCTGTTAATTTCCCCTATATCTGTGGTAATTAACGTGTTTCCATTTCCTATTTTTAGTATGTTTGCTTTCTTTTTTTTAGCTTTTGGTTTTGTTAGTACTGTTTTTCTGTTTTCTGATTTTTAAGTACCTACTTGTATCTTTATGCATTTCTCTCTTTTGCTGTATTAGGTGCAATAATGCAAGTTCATGCCTAATGTAGCATTTCAGAAACTTTTTAAACATTAATGTGCCATCTTTATTGTTCTCCAGATGAAGAATTTTTAAAATTTAAAGGAAAATTAAATTTAGTGAGCAAAAGTGAATGAGGTCCTTAATTTTCTTTCTTTAGGTAAGTATAATTACAAGTTTAACTGTCTAGGGCTTGTAGTTTTGGAATTGTTGACAAGTTATTTTTTTCTAAGCAACACACCTAATGTGACAATAGGAGTATTGGGGGTTTTCTGGATTTTGTTTGAGTCAAGGTCTCTCTTTGTCACCCAGGCTGTAGCACAGTGGCGTGATCTCAGCTCACTGCAGCCTCAACTTCCTGGGCTCAAGAGATTCGCCTGCCTCAGCCCCCCAAGTTGCTGGGACATGTGCCTAGCTAATTTTTGTATTTTTAGTAGAGAAGGGGTTTGGCCATGTTGCCCAGGCTGGTCTCAAACTCCTGGACTCAAGCAATCTGCCCAATTTGGCCTCCCAAAGTGCTGGGATTACAGGCATAAACCACCACACTCATTTAAAAATGGGAGTTTTTAAATGCCCATTTAATTACTTTCCTTAAGCTGGCCTTCCTCTGCTCCTTTTTATTTTTTTTGAGAGGGAGTTTCGCTCTTGTTGCCCAGTCTAGAATGCAGTGGTGCAACCTTGACTCACTGCAACCTCCACCTTCTAGATTCAAGTGATTCTCCTGCCTCAGCCTCCCAAGTACCTGGGATTACAGGTGCCCACCACAACGCCCAGCTAATTTTTTGTATTTTTAGTAGAGACTGGGTTTCACCATGTTGAGGCTGGTCTCAAACTCCTGACCTCATGTGATCCACCCACCTCAGCCTCCCAAAGTGCTGGGAATATAGGCATGAGCCACTGCGCCCAGCATCCGTTAATTCTTAATAAATTATTATGCAGTGGTTCAAGCTATAATATGAAGATCAAGGAAAAATACATTCCCAGCTTCTCTCATTGTCCAAAGTTGCTTTATCTATTAATTTAATTGTTTAGATATCTAGCAAGTGTAGAGACCAAGAGGAAGTTTTCCCTTTACCCTCTAAAGTTCCACTGGAAATGAATGACAATAAGCAGATTATTAGGAGAAAAGGGTATACACGTTTATTTAATGTGCATAAGCACAGGGGAATTGCAGGAGAATGATTAATAATCCAATGAGGTCCAGATACTTATATACCCTCCTTCATAGGGGAAAAGGAGATGGGGAAAATATGGCCAGTTTGAGGGGTAGTGTCTTAGTCCATTTGTGTTGCTATAAAGGAATACCCAAGGCTGAGTAATTTATCAAGAAAAGAGGTTTATTTGGCTTACAGTTCTGCAGGCTGTACAAGAAGCATGGCACTGGTACATGCTCAGCTTCTGGTGACGGCCTCAGGCTGTTTCCACTCATGGTGAAAGGCAAAGGAAAACCAGTGTGCAGAGATCATGTAATAAGAGAGGAAGCAAGGGAGATGGGAGGGAGATACCAGGCTCTTTTGAACAACTAGCTCTTGGGGAAACTCTCTCAAGGGCTAATAGAGGGAGAACTTGAGAACAGCACCAAGCCATTCATGAGGGGATCCATCCCATGACTCAGACACCTCCCATTAGGCCCTACCTCCAACACTGGGGATAAAATTTCAACATGAAGGCCAGGCATGGTGGCTTATGCCTGTAATTCCAGCACTTTGGGAGGCCGAGGCAGACAGATCACTTGAGGTCAGGAGTTTGAGACCAGCCTGGCCAACGTAGTGAAACCCCATCTCTACTAAAATTACAAAAATTAGCCGGGCATGGTGGTGTGCGCCTGTAGTCCCAGTTACTCAGGAGGGTGGGGCAGGAGAATTACTGGAACCTGGGAGGTAGAGATTGCAGTGAGCCAAGATCTTATCATTGTAGTCCAGCCTGAGCAACAGAGTGAGAGACTCTGTCTCAAAAAAAAAAAAAAAAAAAAGTTTGGAGGGTCAAATATCCAAACTATAGCAGATAATAAATGATTTTTAGGGGAAATGCATGGGTCCAGTGCTCAGGCAAAGACTACCAAATAATTATCTTCGAGAACTGAATGGAACCAGAGAACAGAAAATCGTTTGGAAAAAAGTTAATCTGAGCTCTAGATGTGGTGGTTAATTTTCAGCCTCTTCCTTGGTGATACGAGTTTTAATCTCTGGTTTAGGAAATTTCAGGCAGGGAACCAAAGACAATTGTGTTTCTCTTTCATGGGTCCAGTTTCTAGGTAGATAAGGGAACTTCCGACAGCAGCCTTATCCTGTGCTTTGGGAGAGAGAGAGTATTGAAAGAGATGTGGGGAGGGAGGCAGGGAGGTCAGAGAGAACTTGAGTCTGCTTCCTTAGTTCCGCATGTCAAAGTGTCGTATTTTAGGGATCTTTTTCTGAGCCCCAACACAAGCATTCCTTGTTTGTATATGGTTTTCATCTTACGGGTCAGTTAGTTCCGTTCCAGTTTGGTTCATTTCAATCCAAGTCATTTCCTATGTGCTTGCAGTTGTCCTAGGTGACAGAGAAAACTCAGTAAGCCAAGCCTCTCTCCTTCCACCTCCCCACTCCCACCTTAGGAGCTCACAGCCTGTTCTATTGGTACAGCTTAATTAGACTGCAGAAATGTGTGTCACAAAACAGGAAAAGGAGGAGGGAGGATAGCTTAACCCAGTTCACTTGCCATAACTGCAAAAACAAGGAACAAAAGTTGAGCTGGTTTATATGCATGCTCAGTAGTCAGAAGGATCCTTATAGTAATGTTACATGTACCAACTCTCATTAGCCTGAATGAAGCTCTTGTTTGACTCTAAATCCTGCCAGTACTGAGTACCCAGATTGTATTTCCCAGGGAGAAGCCTTGGTCCTTTGTGCTGTGCCAAGAAGAGTTAAAGGCAGGGAGGCTTCCATTTCCCCACAGCTTCTCTCAATTCTTGATGCCAGTGGATCCTGGGAGTTGTAGAACCAGTTTATACATAGGGTTGGTGCAAAAGTAATTGAGGTTTTTGCCATTGAAGGTAATGGCAATATGCTATGTGGATTATTAAAATATGGGCTAGTTAAAAACAAACTTTAGGAAAAGTCTGTCAAGAGACTGCACTGAAATGGCCAGAAGCATTCCCCTAAATACATAAAACCTGGAATACTTGAAATAGAAGGCGTGAATTAGCCCCTTTTGAAACAATACTTGGTTGTCTTATGCCTACTGGTATCTCTGAACCTTATATTCTTGAATTGAGTGAACCATTATGGAGACTTAAGGGAACAGTTTTTGTATTTTTATTAGAGATGGAGTTTCACCCTGTTGGCCAGGCTGGTCTCAAACTCCTGACCTCAGGTGATCCACCCCACCTCAGCCTCCCAAAGTGCTGGGATTACAGGCGTGAGGCACTGGGCCCCAATTATCTTTTAGTTATACACAGGAACTGACTAGTATACTTGGAGCATGTCAACAGGTAAAAATGACACAGCCTCTGCCAACTGACAATGCTTGCCGTCTCTTTTGACCAGGAGATCTGTGTACATCAAGGTTTTTAGAAGACAGCCCATACTGTCACCTAGCTAGGAAGGACCTCATGAAGTACTGCTAACAACTTATGCCGCCATCTAAATAAAATAAAAATCGTCGTGGATTCCTGAAAGCCATGCTAAGCTATATTAGCACTCTTAGGACAATTGAAAGACCCCAGATCAGCACTCTCAGGACAATTTGGAAGACCATCCCTGCAAGTGACCTTAAAGTAAGGATTTCCAGGGTTAATCCCCAGGCCCTGGAAGCAAATAGCATCATGAAGTAACATTTTTTTTCTTAAGGTCATTAGGAAACTTCACTTTCACCTATTTTCTCCACCATTAAGTCTCCCTACTTTGCAACAACAAAAAAAAAACACCTCTTCCTTTTAATGAAGACTCCTTTTCTTTGGCTATTTAAAGGCTGACTGGAGATTGTTTGTCTCAATCTATCCTGTTTTCACTCTGATTCTCCACTATGGGCTCTCTTCCAAACTCTATTATGCTTTTATAAACTCTTCCTGTTTTCTCATCAGGCCAAGCAGAAACCTGACATCCTCCTATACCAATTTCCCAAACCCTGGCATATTAGTTAATCAGATTGCTGGCTCTGTCCAACATCTAGATCACACAAAAGAACCTAAACTAGGCCAGGCATGATGGCTCATGCCTGTAATCCCAGCATTTTGGGAGACTGGGGTGGGCAGATCACCTGAGGTCAGGAGTTTGAGACCAGCCTGGCCAACATGGTGAAAACCTGTCTCTACTAAAAGTACAAAAATTAGCCGGCTTTGGTGGTGGTGTGCACCTATGATCCCAGCAGCTCAGGAGGCTGAGGTGAGAGAATCTCTTGAAGCTGGGAGGCAGAGGTTACAGTGAGCCAAGATTGCGCCACTGTACTACTTTTAATTCCTGCCAAGGAATGACAGGTACCTGCAAAAAGCTGGTAGAGCAAGACTGGAAAATCGATGTATGACAAGATATGGCATTTATCACAGAGAAAACAATGTCACTTTACTTCTCCTTTTGGTGAGTTACTTAGATATGGAAAAACTTACATGGAAGCTCAAGGACTGTCCTTTGCTCAGGTAAAGTCATTAGAAGGGAATTTTTCCCTTTGTCTTGAAAACAGGCATGGTGCTGGACCTTTCCCGAGTGACATACCAAAGCAAGACATACATACCCTGTGGTTTGATTTCACAGGCAGCATCCTCAAGCCTCTTATGAAGGTCATAAATGGTCCTGACACTGACTCTTAGGGTACAAACACTTGTCGAATTACCAGATGTTACAGCTGACCCACAAGCCACCCTTGTGTAACCTGGAGTAGCTCATCTGCCTTCCTCATTAGGCTGCCAAGCAAGCTGGTGACCCAAAAAAGCTGATTGGTGGCATCGTTTGAAGACCTGAGAGCCAGAGAGCCAGTGGTGTGGATTCCACTGTGGATCTAAAGACCTGGGAACCAGGAGTAGTGAGGGCCGGGGAAGATAAATGCCTCAGCTCAAGCAGTCGGGCAGAGGGAGTGAATCCTTCCTTGCTCTACTTAGGCTCTCAATGGATTGGGTGGTGCACATTCACATTGCAGAGGGCAATTTCCTTTACTCTGTCAATTCAAACGCAAATCTCATCTGGAAATACCCTCACAGGCACACCCCAGAAGTCATATTTAATCAGATATTTGAGCATCCCATGATTGAGTCAAGGTGACACATCAAACTAACTGTCACAGGATCTGACAAAACTTTTCTTAATATCTCTTAAGTGGCAGGATGGAGGTCTGTGTACTGGGTTATTCAGCAATTAAGAGGACCATAGCTGGTTGGGTAGCCATTTCCTTAAGATGAATGTATGTTCTTCAAATCAAAGGAAAGCCTGGTTACAATGATTGCTTCTGACCCTATCCTGTGCAATTCTTTGATTGAGTCTGAAGAAGCACAAAAGACTATCTAAAAAAGTGTGTAGTGGCAGATACTTGTAAATGTAAGCTCACTGGTGGGCAAAATCATTACTCAAAAGATATGATTCTCAAGTGATAAGGCCAAATTAACAAAGTGAAAATTTAAATATTTTATGTACTTTATATATTATATGTATATGTATATGTATATATTATATATAATAAAATATATATACACACTATGTGTGTGTGTATATATATATGTGTGTGTGTGTGTATATATATATGTGTGTATATATATATATATATATATATATATATATACACACACACACACGGACTTGCTCTGTTGCCCAGGCTGGAGTACAGTGGCAAGACCTCCGCTCAGTGCAGCCTCAATTTCCTGGGCTCATCACTTGAGAAAAGTGCTGGGATTACAGGTGTGAGCGCTGTGCCCAGCCTAAACTCACCTTGTAGGTGCATATATTGCAAATTCTTCTAGCTTCTATGTGGAATGTTGTGAATTGAAATAATTGAGGATATGCTTCTTTCCCTAAAGTACTTTTTGTTTCTAGATGTTTCTGTTCCACTTCCCCTAAGGATTAGGGATGATACAGGGTATGAAATTTTAGTGAGTGGCCCAAAGTTTTTGCAAGCAAGTGGTTTATTTCTGCTGTAAAATGAATTCCTTGGTCTGACTCAATTCATAAAGGAATGTCAAAACAAAGAATAATCTTAGTTATTCACCACTGTTGTGGCATCATCACATCTAGTCAGATGGCATTCAGTCTATCCACTCAACATAGAAATAATAAGCAAACAGTGAGAATAGCCTAAAGCTGGAGGTAAATCTATGAAATCCATTTGGAGTGACTCAAGAGGCAATGCAGGCCTCGAGGACTTTCTGAGGAGTATTGGTTTCCTCCAGAAATTTAGTGAGATTTACAAGCAGTACGCTGGGAAATAATTTGGTCAGAAACTTTGTGGGTGCCAGGGCAGAACCAATTATCTGTTTTTTTTTTTTTGAGACGGAGTTTCGCTGTTGTTGCCCAGGCTAGAGTACAATGGCACAATCTCAGCTCCCTGCAACCTCTGCCTCCTTGGTTCAAGCAATTCTCCTGCCTCAGTCTCCTGAATAGCTGAGATTACAGCTGCCCATCATCATTCCAGGCTAATTTTTGTATTTTTAGTAGAGATGGAGTTTCACCATGTTGGCCAGGCTGGTCTCAAACTCCTGACCTCAGGTGATCCACCCACCTCAGCCTCCCAAAGTGCTGGGATTACAGGCGTGAGGCACTCGGCCCCAATTATCTTTTAGTTCCTTAACTGTCCTCCTTCTGCACATATATCCCATTTGATGGGAGAAAAGTGCAAGCCAAAAGGTTGAAAGAATGAGGGCCATGGGAAATCCATTTAGCCCAATGTATAATCCATCTGATCATTGTTTTGAACCCTTTTGTATCCATTTGTCTTTTCAGATCATGGAGTATTTGCCTGATAGATAATAGTATCAGCTAGAGATAACGTCAGGTTTAAAAACTAGATTAAGAAAAAAAAAAAGGTGGCCTATTTTTGGCTGTGTATTTAGCAGCCTTGTCAGCCCTATTGTTCCCAAGAGATATACCAGACTCCTTAGTATGGGCTAAACAATAAGCAACAGCAATTTTAGAAGTGAGGAAAATAGCCTGTAATAGATCAATAATTATATGCCTGTTGGCATATAAAGGAGATTGTCAGCATATGGAACCAGCAGAAGTGAAAAATTGAAGGCATTTCCAGATTATGCCAACATACATATGCCAACAGTATGGCAGACTCCAAAGGCATATCTGGAGTCAGTGTAAAGAGTGGCCAGTTTTTCTTTTACCAGTGTGCAAACTTGAGTGACAGCTATTGGTTCAGCAGCTTGAACTGATCTTACTGTGAGAAAAGAGCACCCCTCAAATGTTTCATGTAGAAAAGCTAGCCAGTTGTTATGTTTCCCTGGAAATTTCATCTACAAGAGCCATCACAAAATAGACGTAAGTCTGGGTTGTCCAAAGGAGTAGCTAAGAGGTTTGCTCATGGCTTTGAGATCCTATCTACAGTGTCAAGGCAATGATGAGAAATGGAGTGAAGCTCTTCATCGCCAGAAAGAGGTGGTAGAATAGCCGGATTTAAAGTGTTAGAGTGATGTAAAGTGATGCAGGGATGGTTACTAGGGCTTTTCTGAAGTAGTCTGTCATCATGTAGAGAGGTGCTATGTTTTATAAACTTATAAGAAAGCAGGCAGACACAGTTTGGGGAACACAGAGGTAAATGGAAGAGCTTATATAAGGGTACTGCCTTTGCCAATTAGGGTGGCAGATGCGGTAACTGCACACAGGCATGAGGGCGTACTTGCTACCACAGGTCCAACTGATATGGGAAATATGCTACAGGACATATTTGAGATCCAAAAAGTTGTCCTAGGATACCTGCAGCAATCTCATTATTTTTATGGCAATACAGGTGAAAAGGTTTGTCAAAATTAGGTAAGCCAAGGGCAGTGGTTATGAACAATGCTAATATTAAGGCTCAAAGGAGATTGTCAGCATATGGAACAAGAGTGGAGCCTTGGGGAAGGGCTAAAGAGTGTAAGTGGGGGTTGAAGACTTGGGAAAGTAGTAAGGGAGACGCGATATCCGTGAGGCTTGTGAGTCCATGTTAACTGTCTCTCTTATATGTAAATGCAAAGAGAAATGTCTAGTCAGGGTGCAGTGGAATCGAGCAGAGGTCAATTACTATAAACCAGGCTGTGTCAGCAGGAATTGAGCTAAGAATGGTAGCTGGATTAGGGACTATGGGGTAGCAAAGAATTACGAAGGAGTTGCTTTTGGCTCCTGGATCTTGTACAGTTGGATAGAAGTGATTCCCCCACCCCTATCTGAATCAAATTTCTCTTCTTTCTTTCCTGGCAAGCTTTGGGTACTACCGGATGAAGAAATAAAGACACCACTACCCTGATGTAAAAGAGAATCTATTGTATGTTTGATTCCTTGTGTTGCATCTCCTAAGAGAGGATTCTGGGCTACTGGTGGGAAAGGTTTGTTTCTTTCCCAGGCAATATGTGCAGGCCCTGCACTTAGTAGCAAGCCAGCATCATTTGCATGCGAGGCCCAAAGACTAGTCCGGGCATTTTTTAAGACTGCATTCTTTTCAAAGGATTTTAAATTGAGATGAGTTTCCATTAACAAAAGTAGAAAGTTTTAGGTTTGTTCTGAGGGCAAGAAAATAAAAACATCTTTCTCGTTACAGGATATGCTTGCATTAAACTTACATTAAAAATCTCTTCCGGAAAGATTTGCTGGTAAGGAGTCAGAAACTAGAAAGCACAACGTTGAGAGGTCCTGAGAATATCGGAGTGGTCTAAGATATGAGCAGTGAAATAAGTTGCCCACAGACTCTGACAACTTAAATAGGATCAGAGGTGACAGGTAAAAATAAATCCTCTGGGTGTTATGGTAGAAGAAGTCAAACCAGTGTCAATCAAGAAATCCAGTTCCCAATCCTGTACTTAAAGTTTAATGATGGGTTCGGGGGTACAGCTGAGGATCAGCCAACCCCATCAATTAATAGGGTATTGTCCCTCAGGAGGGGAAAATGAAATATTTGAGGATGGTGGAATCTAGGGGCCCCACTTTTTCTTTCTTCCTCATCTTTGTTTTAAGTACAGGACAGCTGTTTTTCTAGTGTCCTGGCTTTTTAAATATCTGCAGACATCTGGAGGCAAGGAAGGCACGGTGGTTGGGAAGAAAAATGAGGGGATTTTGAGTTACTCTTAGAGTCATAGCTTTGTTTCTGTAAATACTTGATTTGGGACGCAGAGCTGTTGGTTTTAATTTTTTTCCTCTTATTTTCTGCAAGCTATTTTCAAAGAATTGCATCGCTGCTTCTATAAAAACACTCAGAGACTGACTCACCCAGGCAGCCACACTATTTTGAATTTCCCCCTTTATACAGTCCAACCGAGCCAGAAATTAAAAGATTTCTATGTTCTGAGGCTTCCTGGTTGAATGCAGTGTGGCTTTTAAAAGTTTGAATAAAAGATTCCATAAAGACCTTAGGAGATTCTCCTTCCTTTGAGTGCATGCTTCAACCTGAGACCAATTCACCTTAGGGAGAAAGGCCTCTTTCATCACCTCCATTAGGCACTGAATGTTGGCCTGTAGCTGAGCCTTTTCCTGGTCACTTGCAGTAGGGTCTAGAAGTAGTTCCAGCTCCCTATTTCCTGGGTGGAATGGGTTGGGGAAGAGTTGGTTCCCCTAGAGTCTGTCTGGCTTGTCTAATAACTACAGTATGATCACAGGTAGGAAGAAAACATCTTAGTAGCCAGTTGAGGTTCCTGTGAGTGGGATTATGAATGGCTACCAATCCTTCTAACTCCTCTTTAAATGTGGTAGAATCTTCTGAAAGTGGGGACAAAAGGGCTTTGTAATTTAAAAGATCTGCTGGACGCGGTGGCTCATGCCTGTAATCCCAGCACTTTGGGAGGTGAGGCAGGTGGATCACCTGAGGTCGGGAGTTAGAGACTAGCCTGACCAACATGGAGAAACCCCATCTCTGCTAAAGATTTAAAAAAAAAAAAAATTACCTGGGCGTGGTGGAGCATGGCTGCATTCCCAGCTACTTGGGAGGCTAAGGCCGGAGAATCACTTGAACCTGGGAGACAGAGGCTGTGGTGAGCTGATTGCACTCCAACCTGGGCCACAAGAGCAAAACTTCATTTCAGAAAAACAAAAAAAAATTTAAAAGATCTGCTGTTATACGGCATCAACCTAAATGTCCATCAACAGATGATAAAGAAAATGTGTTATATATACACAAGTGGAGTACTACTCAGCCATAAAAAAATGGAATCCTGTCATTTACTGCCACATGGGTGGAACTGGAGGTCATCATGTTAAGTGAGATAAGCCAGGCACAAAAAGACAAGTATTGCATGTTCTCATATGTTGAGGCTAAAAAATTTGATCACATGAAGGTAGAGTGTGAAAAGATAAATAACAGAGACTGGCAAGGGTGGGTGAGTGGGAGGAAGAGGGATGATGAAGAGAAGTGAGTTAAAGAGTACAAACACACAATTAGAAGGAGGAAATTCAAGGTTTGATAGCAGAGTAGGGTGAGTATATTTAGCAAAAATGTACTGTACTCAGGAGATGGACACCCTAAATACTGACTTGATCACCATGCATAAAATATGCATAACAAAATTTTGCACTGTCCCATACATTTGTACTCATAAATATTTAGGCCAGGCGCGGTGGCTCATGCCTGTAATCCCAGAACTTTGGGAGGCCAAGGTGGGCAGATCGCCTGAGGTCAGGAGTTCAAGACCAGCCTGGCCAACATGGTGAAACGCTATCTCTACTAAAAATACAAAATTAGCCGGATGTGGTGGCACGTGCCTGTAATCCCAGCTACTTGGGAGGCTGAGGCGGGAGAATCACTTGAACCCGGGAGGTGGAGGCTGCAGTGAGCTGAGATTTTACCACTGCACTCCAGCTTGGGCAACAAGAGTGAAACTCTGTCTCAAAAGATATATTTTTTTAATAAAATAAAGAGTCTACTGCTGCCTGGAGACATAAATTCTTTGTGGTGGGGATCCAGTATAACATTTACAGGGAGGCATGGCACATGAAGGTCTGGAGTTGATGGAGTTTGATTGCAGAGCCCTGGGAAGTAGGAGAAGCCTTCCTGGAGCCTGGGTCAGACTTACTTCCTGGCTCTCAGCATTTACGCGGCAACCTTTATACCCCAGGCCTGGAAATCAGGCCAGAGTGTGCTCTGTAAATCTTCCCAGGAAAGGGAATTTAAAGCAGGCAGCTGAATGTTTAAGGGATTTTCTAAAAAGTTGGAAAAGTTTAAGGAGTTAAAGGATTTTGCTGAGAAGACGGGGCCATATTTTGAGAAGCGGGATTCAAGCCAGGGGCTAGAGATCACAAAGATCTTCTGGAGGGTCAGGGACAGGGATCTGGGGGTCAAGGCAAGCATAGGTGGACCAAGAAGGAGGATTTGTAGTGGGTATGGAACTTTTGTTCTAATCTGTTCTTCCCTAAAGCTAGCTGATACACTCCTCTATGTCCCCTTTACAATGTGACCTTCCCTTAGGTACCAATAGGACAGTTTTTTTGGATGAGAAAATTTTTTTCAAATAGGGAAGTTTTTCCAGTTTAAAGGATCCATCATCTGGCCATTGACAAATAGGATCTCCAAGAATGTGTTTATTCCAATAGCAACTCAAACCAATGAGCCTTTTCATGGAAAGACTGGGAAATAACTTTCCAGACTTAGAATAAATATTTACCATGAATGCAAGAGGCATTCCCTAGAGTGAGTGAAGAACATGCACCCACATGATCCGAATAAGTTCACACCCAGAGGTGGCCTAGGAAAGCAAAGACCCTTGCTGTCACCATCCATGAGAATCCTGTTTGTGGAAATGGTGTTTCTGATCTCTCACAAGACGTGAGACACCTCCAGCCACAGACCCACTAATCAGTCACACCAGGTGAGCAACCCTAGGATGGGATATTCCCAGTACTAATAAGACAAAGAAGGTTGAGACAGCAAAGGCCCCTTACGGACTGGGACCTCCCCTGGAAGCTGGCATGCTCAAACAAAGAGAATGCTACCCGTCATCACATGTCTCAGCCTCCCAGACTGTAGGCTGGCCACCTGACACAAGGCAAGCCAACACTTACTCCCATGAGCTAGTGGGGCCCAGAGAGAATATTCTCACTGGTCACAAAGCCAAGCTCTCAGGACATAAAACAAGTAAAAGAAAAACCTCATCTTGTTTTTGCTTTACCAGTCTGGTGAGAAGTATACACTCACCAGTCCACGAGGCCAGCTCTAGCACAGGACTATAGGCCCCAGTCCTGGATTTCCCCCTGTAGTATATGACACAAAAAGTAAAGGCAAAGGAAAACAACTACCATCTCTGGGAAGAATGGGATCAAATAGAAAACAAGAATACTTGAAAAGAGAGAAAATGCCAAAGTTGCCACACCCAAAGAATGACTTCATACAAATATTTTCTCCTGCTGATCTAAGTGTAGAAAGAAGAAAAGACAAAAGACTCATCAGTCTTGCTTCAACCAGACCCTGCAGGCAGAGATCTAGGACACTGAAGTGGTAAAAATTTCTACCCTCTGCTGGCTTTTGTCAAAGGTCTCAAGATCTCTTAGCTCCAGTAGCCAAGGCAAGCAGTGAAATTCCCTCCTCATCACCAGAACTTTTGGGGAGGAAAAAATTCTCCTCTACCCTCTAGGGTCTCCAATGGGCCTAAGAATTAAACTGACAAGACACTGTAATAGTATAAAAGTATACAAGTTTTGTTAAATTTTTACATGCACATGGAGCGCTTCACAAGAGAACAAAGACTCAAAGAAGTGAACAGAGTAGAAAGCTTTTATACCTTCTAGTCAAAGCAATGATAAGTTTCTAAAGTGATGATCAGACAAAGGGGTTTCGGGTAGGGACAGTAAATTGTGGGGAAGTGATCAGGAGATATAGAGAGAGGGAGATAAAACTAGTGGGTTGCTTTAGTAAGTTTATATGGATCCATTTCGGTGTTGATTCCCAGTCTCCGGTATTAAGGATGTTTTTCTCTTCCTTGTACAGGGAGGGCTCCTTTCTTACGGGGCATTTTATGCCTATTCTTACGTAGAAAAGGGTAGATCGGAGAGCCCTTCCCGCCTCTGCTGTTTTTCAAGTGCCTTCAGCTCCAAATAAACAACATGCCAAAGCAGCATATGTGTTTGGGGTGACATGCCCTTAACTTATTTACTAAATACTCCTCAAGAGGATGCCTTTTCCCCACTTACCCATTCCAACGTAAGAATAGGCTATAACCCCCAGCTGGGTGAAACAAAACTGGTACAAGATATTTAACTAAATTTCAGCGAAGCAGAGCACAAATAGTCTAACCAAGGCTGCATATTGGCTGGGCGTGGTGGTTCGTGACTGTAATCCCAACACTCTGGGAGGCTGAGATGGGAGGATTGCTTTGAGTCCAGAAATTCAAGACCAGCCTGAACAACACAGGGAGAAAGATAAAAATAAAACATCCCTACAAAAAAAATTTAAAAATTAGCTGGTCTTGTGGTCCCAGCTACTTGGGAGGCTGAGGTGGGAGAATCACTTGAGGCTGGGAGGTAGAGGCTGCAGTGAGCTATGATTGCAACACTGCACTCCAACCTGGTGACAGAGTGAGACCATGTCTCAAAAAAAAAAAAAGAAGACCAGGTGAGGTGACTCACACCTATAATAATCCCAGCACTTTGGGAGGCCAAGGAGAGAGGACCACTTAAGACCAGGAGTTTCAGACAAGCCTGAGCTACATAGCAAGACCCTGTCTCTACAAAAAATTTTTTTAAATTAGCTGGGTGTGGTAGGCGTGGTCCCACCAACTTGGAGGCTGAAGCAGAAGGATCACTTGAGCCCAGAAGTTTGAGACTAGCCTGGGCAATATGGCAAGACCCCACCCATCTCTACCAAAAAAATACAAAAATTAGCCAGGTGTGGTGGTGTGCACATATAGTCCCAGCTATTTGGGAGGCTGAGGAGGGAGGATCACTAGACCCTGGGAGGTCAAGGCTGCAGTGAGCAAAGATTACACCATTGTAGTCCAGCCTAGGTGATAAAGCGAAACCCTGTCTCAAATAAATAAAGTGGTGTAGGAGACCAGAATATAACATCTGAAATATGGCTGTAGGAGACCAGAATATGCCATCCCAAAATATGCCTTTTTGGCACAAGGACTGTTTTGAGCAACAGCAAAGGACTAGCTCTGAAAAAAAATTACCATTTCATAAGGAAAATATAAAGGAAATCTTCATTTGTAAGGATGTCTTCTCTCTGTACCAGGAAGAGGATAACTCTGAATCACAAAAGCCTTGTCAATGGAGAAGGCACCAACTTCAATCCACGGAACAAGCCTTACCCTAGTTTACCCATGCTTTCCTGGCTACCTCTCCGTAACTGGCCTTCCCCACACCTGTCTGTTTCAGTGGACTATAGTATATAATAAGGCTGAATTCAAAGCCACTTCTTTGAGATTTACTCATTTCTCTGTGTATCTTCCATGAATAACTGAGGTATACATGTTAACTTCTGTTTTTCTGTTGTTCATCTGTCTTTCATTCCAAGAATCTCACCAAGAACTATGAAAGGTAGAGAAAACTATTTTTCCTCCCCTACAATAGAAACTTGTGAGAACTAGATGAAGATGATTTCATGACAAATTGTGTCTCTGAAGTAGAAAGCCCAACAAATTGAACAGAAAAATATTCAAGAGAAAATCCCTGAAACAAAGAAAAGTATATCTGCAGAATTAAAGAACACGTCGTGTTTCAAAACACTTCAACACGGAACATCCAATACTGAGACGTATGATGACCTACCTATTGAAATTCAAAAATAAAGAACTTTTCAGGCATTCAGACAAATATTAACACATTATATGCAGGGGACAGGCTGACCTCAGAACTAATGGCAGAAGACAGTGGCTTCTGAGTATAACCAAGAGCAATGGCTAATGGAGTATAACCCAAGGATCTTATCCAAATAAATTCTGGCGCTTGGAAAAGTGGGCTTTCCCAAACAAGAAAAAAAATCAGGAAACACAGCAGCCATGAGCCTGTCTCAGAAAAACTACTTGATATCCTGGCAATTAAAGGAAGACTTTAAGGGAAAAAAATAAAGGAGTAGAAGCCTTATAAAAAGTTTTGGTGGGCCAGGTGTAGTGACTCATGCGTGTAAGCCCAGCACTTTGGGAGGCCAAGGCGGGTGGATCACAAGGTCAGAAGTTCAAGACCAGCCTGGACAAGATAGTGAAACCCCCATCTCTACTAAAACTACAAAAATAAACCAGGTGTGGTGGTGGGTGCCTATAATCCCAGCTACTCAGGAGACTGAGGCAGGAGAATCACTCAAACCCATGGAAGCAGAGGTTGCAGTGAGCTGAGATCGGGCCACTGCACTTCAGCCTGGGAGACAGAGCAAGACTCCATCTCAAAAAAAAAAGGGGGGGATTTGGTGAACACCAAATCAATTTAAATATAGATCAATACAAAACTGTTAGACGATCACTGAAGACAATGTTAGTGTTATAAACTTGTCAAAATAAAAAATTATATGGCAGTTGAGGAGAAGGGAATGTCAGGAGAGAGGTGGTATAATCTCATTTTTTTTGTAGAGGTCAATCAATGTATAAAATTGAAATGTGTGGTTCACAAAAAAAAGCATCATTACTTGCAAAATTTCTTAATTTTACAAAGAACTTTTAAGAGCTAATATTATACAGAAAAGAATTTTACTTGAAATTTAGCCTATGTAACAAACCTGCATGTTCTGCACCCAGAACTCAAAGTAAAATGAAAATTAAAAAAAAAAAATCCTAGCAATGTTTTTTCTTTTTCCACTTCACTGCAATTTTGTTTTCTATTCAATCCAAGTTGTTTTCTCCTATGAAATCCAAGTAAAACTATATTGAATATTGTTTGATAGCAAAAGAGCCTTAACATGTGATGACGTTGTACCCATGGGGTTAGAGAAATGTAGGTGAATATGAAATATTATTGACTCCCCATAGACATTTGTTTCATTGTTTTCATATCTATTAAGCCATTAGCTTCAAATTATGCCTTACATGGGTACATACATTTGCCAAAACTCATCAAATTTACACCAAAAATGGGTAGGCTTTTTTTGGGGGCATATATTTAATTTCTTAAATCTTACTAATGTTCTTTAAGGGACATGCCAGACGAGTAGGCTACAGTGAAGAAATTTTATTTGGGAGAGTTAAGAAACCACTATGATACTTCCAAGTGTTATCTTCAGTGATGCTTCTTATCTTTATGCAGGGACTCCAAGTAACATTCAGCTTCTACAGCTACCACAAATGCAGCAAATCCCCATTTGAATCCTTCTAATAATACACCAAGAAAGGAACCATTGTTTGCAAAGCCACCCATGTATCTCCAAGCTTCTGTGCCACCCCATAGATCCCTTAGCCCTCGTGCAGCCAATTTCTTCTGGACAGTTTCTAATGGTGTCCCTTCTATCTTCCATTGTTTATAATCTGGAAATTCCATTTTACTATGTCCATGTTCATGTCCAGGGGCCATGTCTGACAGCAGTCTGACCTCTCAG